>CM034147.1:842630166-842653035 GCA_019776745.2 Taxus chinensis | reverse complement strand
TCAAACATCGTCTGAGTATAAATCCAAGAATATCAATATCAAAAATCAAATAGTGTCAAAGAGGAGTGTGCACTTCAAACAATCCCATTAGACTGAATTCCATGGAAGTCACTGTAATAGGTAAGGAAACGGGCTCACAATATAGTTGCATCCTCCCAAGTCATTGAGCGTTTGTCAGACTTATCCCACTCGACAACAACTGGTCAATGTTTGGCCTCAAAGGCCCTGGTTCTTGCCCTCTATGATGCCAATGGCTCCATTACACCAGCCTGCTGATGCACCTACAATGCGGTCCAATCGAAAATATGAGAGAGAGATTTAATATATCCTAAGTACAAAAACATGAAAAAAACTAATGCACACGAGAACATGTTGGGTGGAAATCTAGACGATAGGCCAAAGGACTATACACCCAAGATCCGAAGGGACTTAGAATAGAGATAAACTAAAGCCTTCCATAGAAGATAGGCTCGTATGAGGCCTGAAACAAAGAACACCTTGGGCCCACCCTCAAAACATGATCATCTCCCATATCTACTGCTTTATTTTTCCTATCCTGATTTTCCTCTTATAGACTCTGTCGAATCAAGACAACTACTACTCCAGTCCTGCAGGAAAGTCGGCTTAAGAGAAAAATTTCCTAAATCTATCCCAACTGACGATTGTCCTGCATTCTCTACCATTAGAATGGCCTGAAAAAGAGCCATACCAATCAAAATCTAAAAACTATTATTGAAGCAAACTCCACTAAATACAAGTAATCCTCCCACCTAGAGATGGTCCATGACACATATGTAACAAATCCTCTAAGATTGATCACCACTCTAATATCCATCTATCTCTATGATGATAAGTGTACTGACAGATGATACCTGTCCCAAGACCTGCTGTATGTAGTCCAAAAGACGGGTGATAAGGAATCGCGTCACAAATATCATGCTGGAATCTAATGCAGTTTGATAATCTGCTCAAGATATAGCATGTAACTGACAATAGATTACAAGGTGGTCTTCACCGGAGAAAGAAAATTGAGAGCTCGTTCATAAGATTTATCCACGGGAACATAATGGAGTCGTGTTCGGTACTTGAGGTCAGGTAAGCCTACGAGGAAATCATAGAAATGGTGTCCCATTTCCACTCCGTTATGTAGGAAAATAATTGATTCAAACTACCTTAAAACCATTTTCGGAGAAAATATAAAGCTAATGAAAATATTTAGATAAAAAATAACAAAATATATTAAAGGGTGTTTTTTCAAACTTATGGTATGATATGGTTGTGTACAAAAAACCTCAACTAGGGTGCACAACCATTGGAATCGTCTCCCTTATAGGTACAAATTTTAGTTATTAAATTTTATTTAAAAATCCATTTCACCTATATATCTCAAAAATCTATCTCAAAAAAAAAAAAAAAAAAAAATCTACGGTTCACAATATGCCAATGATCGTCCATTGTAGTGCATTTAAATATTGATTATTTATGTTTTAGTTCATAATTAATAGCATGACTTGAGCAGGGTGGATGTCACGTGAATTTCATCTACATTTTTAAAGGTTATGAGGGTGGTGTGTAGGCCCCACTTTCCTTTGACACCTTTTGATTATGATTTTTTTATAGTGTAATATGCACTTATGGAATATTATAGTTTTCGGATATAGCATGTTAGAGATATCAGAGATACTAAAAATGGTTATTCATTGCCACCGTTATATGATGTATGGACTACTGGAGACTTTTGTTGTTGATATTGATACACTTTTGACATGGCTATTTATCTGTAATTTACACGTGATATGTTAAGTAATACTGAGTAGATCTTGATATTGGATGTTTTTTTTTTTGTATTTTTTTTTTTTTTTTTTCTTTAATTTGATGATCATTTTCACATGAATGAAATGTGTATAGAAATGTGCTAGAACTTGTAGTGATATCGTATGTGCATAGATGATAATAATTCATTCGATAGTTGATTTTAGATTATATATCATTTTTCGCATGACTGTTTTAATATGGCATGAGGCCGAAGGAGTATCTCTGTTCTACAGTATATTATATTCACAAACAATTACCCGGGGAGGTAGGGACCACCCCATGGAATTCGAGAAGAATCCAACTAGGGGCACCGTGGCAACCTGTAATTGGGTGTTAGATTATTTGGTTAAGGAAATTGTGACCTACGGGTCATGTGGGTTTGTTTTAAAATTTCCTTTCTATGTGGTTAGTATGTGTTTCTCTTGTAACGTGAAATTTTACTTGTTTTATATTAAATTCGGGGATTGTATTTACCCCCTTTTTAGTCAGGGGTTGTAGTGTCGTAATTAGTAATTGAATTGGGTTAAACTAAGTAAAAGATGTGACCAAAGGAGTTCAGTTCTTTAGGCTTGATTTGCTTTGGATTTGGTTTAGTGATGTGTGTTGAGTTTTGAGTGTAGCACACTCTCCCCCCATGGGAAACTCGAATTTTGGCCTTAGAGGCCAAATTGGGACTGCTTGTGGGACAAGTCAACTCGTCCCACACCTCTTAAAAGCCCATGCAACCCTACCTATGGGTTGGGAGGTCAAGTTAGGGTCTTTTAGGTGTTGGGGGGAGAAAGGTAAAATATTAATGACACTGTTCTTCACAATTTAATTTTGTACTTTGGGGAGTGGCTTAAATGGATGTGTAAGGTGCTTGTCATCCTCCAACCACTCATTAATTGTGCATTGGAATATGAGGTTACCAAGTGTGTGGAGTGGAGAGGAAATGAGGTGGCCATGCTACTTGAGCCACATCACACCCTCCTTCCTTTGTTCATATTTGATTGAATTCTGTTGTTGTTTTGGGGTTACATGTCATTTTTTCAGTCTCTTGTATTTTTGGACGTGTGGGGATTTTGGAAGGAGTTGTGGATTTATGGAGGCTGGTGCTACTTGTTGGAATTTGTGGAGTTGTGGATGCTGCTTGATCCTTGGAGGGGTTTGAAATTTCATAACTTGGAACAAGATATACGCATGGAAAGGTAAGGAGCTGCTTCACCTTTGTTTATTATGTTAATTGTTATAGGTATGTGTGTCTATGTTGTGTTTGAATGTTGTTGTTTCTCTGAAATTCTTTGTTGGTAAGGGTAGAATGCGTAAGTTGGGAGTGGGAGGAGACTATGGGGATTTTCTTTGAGGAGGCATAGAGATCGTTTCTTTGAGGAGGGAGTTTTGGGTTGGGTGGCCCACCTAGTATGAAATTCTTGCATTTTTTCTTCTTGTTCTTAACTTGAGGGAGCCATAAGATTGAGGGAGGCATAAGAGTGGATGGTAGGATAAGGGGTACTTGAGGGAGGCATAAGAGTTGTAGGGGTATTGTTTTTTCATAGAGTTTTTAGGTGGACCCATTCCCAGTGGAGTCCTAATGGCCTCCCCATAGGTTTTACTCTTTTCGCTGCTTGATAAGCCTTGTGATATTGTTTCTTTGTTGTTTTCTTCCTTCTTGTTGATTTGTTGTTTTGTTTGTATTGTAATGGAAATTAATTGAAATTATTTGTCAAGTACTGTGGAAGCTGTAGTTGCCCATGATTTGAGATTTCCGCCTATGTAATGTTGGTTGGGGCTTCGGGGACCAATGGAAGGATGGTTTTTCTCCTCCCATTGGGTATCTTGGTTGGGTGAGATTTTCCTCTCCCCCTATTTTGTTGTGAAATCAAGGAAAACTTTTGGAGGAGCTAACCTTTGTTCTAGATGCATTTGGAGTCTTGTGGTGACCCATGTGAAACTTCCGTAGTTTAACCCACTTATATTGGATAACGTGTAATAACGTATTCATTCTTACATTTAAATATTTTGCATACCTTCCGACAATCAATGGAGGAACATTTGTTTTCTATGGTAAGAAAACCTATCGTATTCCTTGTGTCTTAGAAGTGTATTATATCTTGCAAGGAAAGAAAAGATTTGTTCGAATTACGTTTTGAAATGGACAGAGACATTTTATTATCCTTGTTTTGAAAGTTATGATGTATGTGGAAAGAAACTTTTTTTTATAGATGAAATATTTCATTCCATTGTAATTGCTTTGTTTTCCCACAAAAATATGTTGTTCTTGTTCAAATATAGTTAATTGGAAATGTTGTTTGTACACAACTCTCTTGTGAAATTTGGAAACTTAGATTAAGAATATCCAATTTCAATTTGTCTTACTTGAAAACCATGTATTACAAGTTAGTTTCTTTTGTTGATATAAGGGAACATACATTAAAAATTAATTAATTTGGTCAATAAAAAGTCTAATCGCTAATTATGCATTAATTCCCTCATTTGAAACTTATGCAAGTTATTAAAAATTGCTAAGGGGGAAAGGAAATGTCTATCTCTTAATCCTTACCTTCCATCCACACTATTTTTTTTAAAATTATTAAGATACAAAATGATCGTGTAAATCAGCCTATATTTCTTATCAGGTTCTAATAAAAATTCAATATTTAAAATATTATTATGATAAATATTTTATATTAGGAGGGAATATTTTATATAAAACACATTAAATTTACTAGACTTATAAGATATACTAATAGACTAAAATACATTACCACACCCACACACATATGAGGTAGAATCAAGCAAGTACATTATGTATATTAAAATAGAGTAAAATTTAAATAATGTTAAGACCTTCAGATAAAACAAAAAGTGATAATAAGGCTTAACAAAAAGAAGCCATGGCATACTTGTTTTTTTTTTTTAATTCTTTAAACTAATTGGAAATGGTTGGAGGGTGGGGTCGGCTACCCCACCCAATAATATTTAAACTTTGTTTTTAAAAAAATTTACGCCATCCAAATTTATCTACCCTCACATTAATGCGCTCCCTTGACCTTTTTAAAACCCTACGCATCTGTGTAATGTGGCGCGACCAGTATTTCCTCAGCAAGTATTATAATATATATGTATTATTTTCGGTTATATATATATATCTATATATAATACTGGATACACACACAGGCATATGTACATATAAGGAAACCATATTGTCTAGTTTCTTTTATTATTATTTTGGGTTTGTAATATTGGAAATAATTTACTCTTTTTTAAAAAGGAAATACATATTGTTTAGATTACCCCCAAATGAGTTTGCAAACCAAATAAAAACCATGTCAAAATGGGCAAAACCACAACCTCTTTTGGGAAAATCAAAGAAACGTAAGCTAATAAATTAAATAAATTCTTTTAAACCCTAGGATAGGTGTCAACAAGATATATATATTTATATAATATATATATAATATATAATTGGAGCTTACAATAGTCTCCAAAAGCTTGTGATGGTCTCTAAGGCCTCTCTCGTCCTCCTCAAACTACAATAATGGAAAGAAATTAAATCCAATGAGATGAAAAGAAGCTTCATAAGGATGCTTTTAGGGTTAGATGGGTGTCTATTTTTCTAATCATCAAGTGTCCGAATTTATTCCATCCCATGATGAGATTCATCCCTACAAAAGAGGTGGAGAGTGTGTTGAAGGGACTTCCCTTTTAAATTTAAATGTCTTAGAGTGTTTGGGAAACATAGTTTGACTTTTACGGGGTCAAACTTTAAACGGGTAAATGGATGTTTTATTCTAACCCCATTTAAAATGGACCTTGTTTTTCATTTATGGTTGTTTGAATATTTAACTGATAGTAGGAATTTAAATGTTATTAAATTACACTTAGAGTGAACTAACTTGGTGGACTAAATTCTACTTATTTGTTTTTAATGCGGACCTAATAATCCTTAAATGGGAATTATTAATTATTAGATATCATGTACCTTGAACATTTCGTGACAAATGTATTTTCGAGCCTGTATCTGGGCAACTTTTTTACAAAAAAAATTAATTCCATAATGTTTCGACTAACCTAGGTTGTTTTGTGTCCATTCTCTTGCGGGATTTTAACGGTGTTACACTTGTATCAAGCCATGGTAAAAATCTTAATCCTTGGGACCTTGGGCACACTGAGAAAACAATAAACATACATTTACCTAAGCAAAGTTGATTCTTTTAAATCTATACAACCACATGTTGATAATTAATGAACACAAACTTAGAAAACTCTGGCACAAGACCTAAACATGAACTAACTCTCACCTTGATTTGTGCCAGGAGGCGCGGATTAGGTGAGGGGTGTCTTCATATAGACCTAGATATACCATCACCAGAGTGCTTACGTCCCTTCTACCTCAGATTCTTACAGACACTACATGATGTCAATCAGCTATACGCGAAGCCCCCTTGGCAGGACAATTTTCCATACATAGTTTTGGAACATCATCGATGCCGCAGGTATCCCCCTCCACCCAACTGAGGAGCATAGGGTAGAGAAATTCCGCAGAGTCACTAGGGCAGAGTCACCATAGAGAGGACTGGGGCAAGATCTCTCAGGCCATAGGTATCGGTCTCGAGCCCTAGATAGAGGGAGGGCTACAGATAGACCTAGGATTGTCATACGTCAGCTGTAGACCATATCATATGAGATCGTGAAGCTACACCATCTACTATTATGGTTTTGATAACAAGGTGGTTTTCTTCAGGCAGAGGCCGGTTGGTGAGCTTTGAGCGGGTCCTCAAGCTCTGTCCTTTTACTAGCACACAAAGCTCGTTTGTGATCCATCTTCTAAAGGGATGGAGCAGGAGTCCGGTGGAGGACCAGGAGCAGAGCTCTATTTTGCCTGGAGACACGTACTAGGATCTATTTGAGGACATTTCAGAGCACGTATTTACCTAGGAGGTTTTATACATAGTGGATAGATGAGTTTCATGACTCCATCAGGCATCAATGGACAGTAGCTAAATGGAGTCAATTTTGGGACCCTACTCAAGTACGTTGACTATATTGCAGGAATTGAGCAGGTACAATTCACATGTTCATTTGGGCCTAAACTTAGATTTGGGTGGCGCGGTGCACATTCACTGCCCACAGACATTAGAGAGGCCATGGAGAAGCCTATAATTCAGATGAGACATGAGGGAGACAACAATGCTAGAAAGAATTGGTACCGTATCCAGAAGATGCAGGATGGTAGGTCGAAGGGGTTATTCCTCTCAACGGGGTGGAACACGTTCAGGGAAAGCTTTCATTCAGCCACCACAGACCACAGTATCAGAACCCTCCCAACTTAAAATACCCGACCTCCTCAAGATTTGATGCACAGAGGGACCATAGTATGGGGCCCGCCTCCTAGGGGTCCCATCAGGACTAGAGTGTGTCGAAAGCTCATCGTAGGAGTTCGTCTCAGAGACCTCAGCAGTCCATAGGCCAATCATCTAGATCTATAGCTCAGACATCTGAGTACCAGTTGGAGCTACTACTTCCCACTGGAGAGGACCAGATAGCGTTACTGTGTGGGTGTTGTTGACATCATTAGGAGAGATTTTCCCACAGAAACCCCCCCTCACCTACCAAGGGTAAGACGCAGAGCTCAGGAGCCTACTGTTGGAGAATATGCATGGAGTCCAATCGTACTACCAGACGGTTTTGATAACCCCAGTCTGAGAATGAGAGTACTATGATTGAGGAACACAGTAGTATTGGTGGTTATTTCCACCTCTAAATATTTTTTGATTCCAAGTTCTTGTGATTCTTTATTACACCTCCTTATTAAAGGTTGCAGGTTGTTGGCAATTAGGCAGGCCATCAGTGGGACTTTGAGAGGCTTTCTGGAGCCAAAAATTTTTAGACTCCTTAGTAAGGAGTGTGTAGTGGATTTGGGACATTCACCATACCGTCGTATCTTTAAAATCCTTCCTTAGATCTTATGGCGTCATTTTGGGGTATGACTTATTGTTGCTCACAGAGCTAGAGTGGACTGTTACTCATAAGCTATTACTTGCATAGATGATCTTGGAGTGGAGTTCGTGATATCAGGGGTTTTAGTGACTCCGTTTCTCTTCACACCATCTCCACTATGCAGCTTAAGCGGTTTGCGCGATAGGGTTTGTCACTTGTTTTGTTTTTACGGTTAGTGACAGATCATAGGATGAGTCGAGTGGACATCCCTCGATGAACCTCCCATCTTGACATAGTTTTATGAGGTGTTTCCAGGGGAGCTTTACCAGGGTTACCTCCCCCACGTTAGATATTTCCATATATATATATATATATATATATATATATATATATATAATATATATTGGAGCTTACAATGTCTCCCCAAAAGCTTGGGATGGTCTCCAATGGCCTCTCTTCCTCCTCCTCAACCTACAAAACAAATGGAAAGAAAATGAATCAAATGAGATGAAAAAAAAAAAACTTTCATAAGGATGCTTTAGGGTTAGATTATTTATTTCTAAATCAAGGGTCAAAATTTACTCCATCCAAGGGATGAGATTCATCCCTATAAAAAGTAGGTGGAGAGTGGGTGAGTGGAAATTACCCATTTTCCACGCATTTAAATGTCTTAATTTTAAAACATGAGTTGACTTTTAAGGGGTCACTTTATGGGGTAAGGGAATGTTTATTCTAACCCCATGTAAAATGAATCTTGTTATTCATTTATTTGTGGAATATTTAACTATAGTAGGAATTTAATTGTTTATTAAATTAACACTTAGAGTGAACTAAACCTTGGTTGGACTAAATCTACTTATTTGTTTTAATGCGGACCTAATAATCGATAAAATGGAAAGTTATTAATTATTAGATATCATTGATCTTGGAACATTATCATGACAATTGTAGTTTCGAGCCTGTATGCGGGCACACTTTTCAAAAAAAAAAATTATTCCATAATTTTTCTAACTAAACCTAGGTTGTTCTTGAGTCTCTTGCAAGGTGTTTTAGCGGGCATTACACTTGGTATCAGAGCCGTGGGTTCAAAGCTTGGACCCTTGGGCACACTTAGAAAACATGAAACATGAACATTTAACCTAGTGCAAAGTTGATTCTTTTAAATCTATAAAACCACAATGTTGATAATTATATGAAACAACAAACTTAGAAAACTGTGCACAACACCTAGAACAATGAACTAACTCTCACCTTGATCTGTGCAGGAGGTGCGGATTAGGCGAGGGGTCTCTTCATATAGACTAGATATACCACCGCCAGAGCAGGTTGTACCGGCCATTCTACCTCAAATCTTACATACACTCCAGGATGTCAATGCCACTATACGCGGAGAGCCCTTGGGAGGACGATTTGCTAGACATAGTTTGGAGCCATCAGTAGATGCCCAAGTATCCCCTCGACACAGCGAGGAGCATAGGGTAGAGAACTTCCGTGCGGAGTCGGCTAGGGTAGAGTCACCACAGAGAGGACATGGGGACAGGATCTCAGGCCATAGGGATAGGTCTCGGAGCCCTAGACAGAGGGAGGAGCATACAGATAGACCTAGGATTCGTCATACATCAGCTGCAGACCATATCAGAGAGATCCTGAAGCTACGACCATCTAACTATTCAGGTGATACAGGTGGTTTTCAGGCAGAGGCCTAGTTGGTGAGCTTGAGCGGGTGCTTCAAGCTCTGTCCTTGTACTAGCAACACGAAAGCTCGTGTTGCGATCCATCTTTTGAGGGATGGAGCAGGAGTCTGGTGGAGGACCGAGGAGAAGAAGCTCCATGTGGACTCGGAGATGGTTACCTAGGAGCTATTTGAGGAGCGTTTCAGGAGCAGGTATTTACCCAGAGAGGTTTATACAGTAGCTGGATAGATGAGTTTCATGACCTCCGTCAGGCATCGATGACAGTAGTTGAGTATGAGAGTCAATTTTTGGACCTACTCCAGTACGTCGACTATATGCAGGATGAGCAAGTATGGATTCACAGGTTCATCCGGGGCCTAAACTTGGATTTGGGTGGCACGGTGCGCATTCACTGCCCACAGACATTAGTAGAGGCCGTGGAGAAGGCCTATATTACAGAGGAGACACGGGGGAAGACGTAACAGGCTAGAGACAGAGTTCAGAGCCGTATCCAGTAGATGCAGGATGGTAGGTCGAAGGGGTCAGTTCCTCCTCCACGGGGTGGACAGAGTTCAGGGCAAGCTTCATTCAGGCCACCACATCAGCAGCAGCAGCAGCAGACCCGCCCACCTTACCGACCTCCTCAGAGATTTGATGCGCAGAGAGGATGTAGTATGGGGCCTCCTCCTAGGGGTCCCATCAGGACACAGTGGTGCGTCGAGAGCTCAGTCAACAGGAGCTCGTCAGCAAAGACCTCAGAAGTCCATAGCTAGATCGTCAGGATCTGTAGCTCAGACATCTAGAGTACCATCTGGAGCTGCTTCCCACTGGAGAGGACCAGGTAGTTGTTATGGTTGTGGTGTTTTGGACATCATTGGAGAGATTTCCCATAGAACCCTAACAAGGGTAAGACGCAGAGCTCAGAGCCTATTGTTGGAGATATGGCACGGAGTCATCGGATCTACGCAGTGGTCGAGAACTGCTTCCAGGCTGAGCACCAGAGTACTGTGATTGAGACGACAGGTAGTATTGGTGGTATTTCCACCTCTATATTATTTGATTCTGGTTCTTCTGATTCATTTATTACACCATCCTTAGTAGAGCATTGCAGGTTGGTGGCAATTAGGCAGGGCCATAGTTGGGACGTTGAGATGGCTTCTGGAGCCAAAATTTCTGTAGACTCCTTAGTTAAGGAGTGTGTAGTGGATTTGGGACCCTTCACCACTACCTCGGATCTTCGAATCCTTCCATTAGGATCTTATGGTGTCATTTTGGGTATGGACTGGTTGTCTGCTCACAGAGCTAGAGTGGACTGTTACCATAAGACTATTACTTGCATAGATGATCTTGGAGTGGAGTTAGTGATATCAGGGGTTAGGAGACCCGTTTCTATTCGCACCATCTCTGCTATGCAGCTTAAGCGGTGTGCACGACAGGGTTGTCAATTGTTTGCTGTTACGGTTAGTGACAGATTGAAGGATGAGTCGAGTGGACCATCCCTCGATGACCATCCCATCTTGAGAGAGTTTTCTGATGTGTTTCCAGGGGAGCTAGCGGGGTTACCTCCCCCACGTGAGATAGATTTCCATATAGATCTAGTTCCGGGCGCAGAGCCTATCTCACGAGCACCCTATCGGATGACTACTCCTGAGCTATGTGAGCTCAAGTTGCAGCTCGAGGGCCTTCTAGAGAAGGGCCTAATCCACCATAGTGTATCCCCTTGGGGTGCACTAGTGATCTTCATGAAGAAGAAGGATGGATCTCTTCGGTTGTGTATTGACTACTGTCAGCTGAATAAAGTAACGATCAAGAATCGTTACCCCCTTCCACGCATTGATGATTTATTTGATCAGATGAAGGGGGCTACCATTTTCTCCAAGATAGATCTTAAGTCAGGGTACCATCAGCTTAGGATTACAAAGATGGATATTCATAAGACCGCGTTCCGTACGAGATATGGCCACTACGAGTTCACAGTGGTACCTTTCGGTTTGACGAATGCCCCCATAGTGTTTATGAGTTTGATGAATGGGGTATTCATGGACTTTCCTTGATCACTTTGTGCTCATATTCCTTGACGACATTCTAGTTTACTCACGCACACATGAGGAGCAGAGGAGCACCTTCGCCAGGTTCTTCAGTGTCTTCGTGAGTAGCACCTTTACGGGAACTTGGAGAAGTGTGCGTTCTTTCAGACTGAGGTGTAGTATTTGGGCCACATCATTTCTGGGGAAGGTATCACAGTTGATCCTTCCAAGATTCGAGCCATCATGGATTGGCCAGCACCCACTAGTGTGACCGAGGTGCGTAGCTTCATGGGTCTAGCAGGGTATTACAGGAGGTTTGTTCAAGACTTTTCTCGGATTGCGCACCCCATCACTTCCCTCTAGTGGAAAGGGAAGAAGTTTTTATGGTCAGATAGATGTGAGCAAGCCTTTAGTACACTGAAAAAGAATGCCTCATGACAACACCTATTCTTGCAGTGCCAGATCCTCAGGGTGAGTTCTACGTTTGCACAGATGCTTCCTTGGCAGGACTTGGAGGTGTGTTGATGCAGGAGGGTAGAGTAGTTGCCTTTGAGTCTCGCAAACTCAAATATTATGAGCTCAATTATCCAACCCATGATCTTGAGCTTGCAGTAGTTGTACATGCCTTAGTGCGGTGGAGACATTTTCTTCTTGGCCAGAGATTTACACTCAGGACTGATCACTTGAGTCTTCAGCCACCTCTTCACGCAGCCCAATCTCAACGCTCGTCAGCGGCATTGGATGGAGTTACTTTGTGAGTATGACATGGAGATAGAGCATGTGAAGGGGAAGGAGAATGTGGTTGCAGATGCCTTGAGTAGACGGAGACATGTGGCTATGGCCACCTCAGTGGGCACAGATTTGCGGGGTAGGATCTTGCAGCAGCTTCCTCAGGATAGTTTCTACCTTGCAGCCAGAGCAGAGATTGAGTCTCAGAGACCCCTTGAGGGGAGATTTGATGGATTTTCATTAGAGGTAGATGGTCTTCTCAGACACAGAGGTCGGATATATGTTCCTAGAGATGGAGGCTTGAGACAGGACATTTTGACAGAGGCCCATTGTGCACCTTATTCAGCCCATCCCGGGGTGAAGAAGATGCACGCCACCTTGAGACAGTTGTATTTTTGGAGAGGACTTCGGAGAGACGTGGCTTTGTTTGTGTCACGCTATTTAGAGTGTCAGAGGGTGAAGGCCGAGCATCAACATCCAGCTGGCCTTCTCTATCCTCACGCCATACCGGAGTGGAAGTGGGACACCATTTCCATGGACTTCATCGTTGGGTTACCTACATCGAGATACCACCATGACGCCATCATGGTCACGGTGGATAAATTGACGAAAGTAGCTCATTTTTCTCTGGTGAAGACCACCTATACAGCTAGTGCTGTGGCACGAGTATATCTTGATGAGATTGTCAGATTGCATGGGATTCCGTGGAAGATCATTTGTGACCGCGATCCTTTGTACACTTCCCATTTCTGGACCACCATGCAGTATGCCCTCGGGACGAGGATTAATTTCAGCACAACTTATCACCCTGAGACAGATGGACAGACAGAGAGGGTGAATCAGATTTTAGAGGATATGCTTAGGATGTACGTGATGGATCATCAGGTGAGATGGGAGGAGTACCTGTACCTGGTGGAGTTTGCCTACAATAATAGTTTCCAGAGTTTGATAGGCATGGCTCCTTTTCAGGCATTATATGGCAGAGAGTGCAGGACACCTCTTAGTTGGGATAGGATTGAGGACAGGGTTTCCCTTGGGCCAGCATTATTACAGGATATGGAGCAGCAGGTTACCTTGATCAGACAGAGATTGCAGGAGGCGCAGGATAGACAGAAGAAGTATGCAGACCAACATAGGATAGATCGTAGTTTTGAGGTGGGCACGAAGGTGTTTCTTCGTGTCAGACCGCATAAGAGCCCTATCCATTACGGAAAAGGTTCTAAGCTTGCTCCTAGGTTTGTGGGTCCCTTTGAGATCTTGGAGCACCTCGGTCCCTTGGCCTATCATCTAGCATTGCCACCTAGCTTGTCTCGCGTCCATGATGTGTTTCACGTTTCTATGCTTAGGAGATATATTTCTGATCCTTCTCACGTGCTAGATTGGACCGCATTGCAGGTGCAGGATCAGGGGCAGGTGATGGTGGAGCCCGTACGCATTATAGAGCGCAGGACCCTGGGCCTTCGCGGCAGAGAGATTGATCAGGTTCGGGTCCAATGGGACAGATATGACGAGACTTCAGCTACTTGGGAGGATGCTACTTTGCTACGAGGACAGTTTCCACACCTTTTCCAGTGACTTCCAGGAGGAAGTCGAATCTAAGGGGAGGGGGATGTAGTGCCCACTTTCCTTCGACACCTTTTGATTATTATTTTTTTTCGATATTGTCATATGCACTTATGGATATATTATAGTTTTTGATATAGCATGTTAGTAGATATCAGAGATACTGAATAGTTATTCATTTGATTCTTATATGATGCATATGGACTACTGGAGACTTTTGTTGTTGATATTGATACACTTTTGACATGGTTATTTATCTGTAATTCTGACATGTGATATGTTTAAGTCATACTGAGTAGATCTTGATAATTGGATTAATGTGATGATCGTTTTGACATGAATGAAATGTGTAATAGAAATGTGCTAGAAATTGTAAGTGATATCGTATTTGCATAGATGATAATAATTCATATATAGTTGATTTTAGATTTATATCTCATATTTTGGCATGACTGTTTTAATGCGGCCACGAGGCCGAAGGAGGTATTCTCTATTTTGCAGGTATATTATATTCACAACAACATCGGGGGAGTGGAGACCAACCACATCGGAATTCGAGAAGAATCCAACTAGGGTCACCGTGGCAACATGTAATTGTGTGTGTGTTAGAATTAATTGGTTAGGAGAAAATTGTGACCTAGGGGTCATGTGTTGTTTTGTTTTAATTTTCCCTTTCTATTATGTTAGTATGTGTTTTCTTTTAGTAGTGAATTTTTACTTGGTTTATTATTTAGATTCTTGGAATTGTGTTTACCCCTTTTTTTAGTCATGGGTTGTAGTGTCTTAATTAAGTTAATTTGAATTTGTTTTAAACTAATTAAAAAGATGTGACCAAAAGGGAGTTCATTTATTAGGCTTGATTTACTTTGGATTTTGTGTTGAGTGATGTGTGTTTGAATTTTGAGTGTAGCACACTCTACCCCACATGGGAAACTCGAATTTGGCCTTAGAGGCCAAATTTGGAAGCTTGTGGGACAAGTCAAACTTGTCCCACACCTCTTAAAAGCCCATGCCAACCCTACCTATGGGTTGGGAGATCAAATTTAGGGTCTTTTAGGTGTTTTGGGGGGATGAAAAGGTAAAATATTAATTGCACTTTCTTTCAAAATTTAATTTTTTTCCTTTGGAGGAGTGGGCTTAGATGGAGTGTGTAAGGTGCTTGTCATTCCTCCAACCACTCATTAATGGTGCATTGGAATATGAGGTTGACCAAGTGATGTGGAGTGGAGGGAAAATGAGGTGGCATCCTACTTGGAGCCACATCATCCCTCCCTCTCTTTTCTCTATTTATGGAATCCTTTTTGCTTGTTTTGGGGTTAGATGTTCATTTTTAGTCTCTTGTATTTTTGGAGAGTGGAGGATTTTTGAAGGAGTTTGTGGATTTTTGGATTTTGATGGAATTTTGTTGGAGCTTGTGGATGCTTGCTTGATCTTTGGAGGGGTTTGGAACTTCATACTTGGAACAAGCTCTACCATGGAAAGGTAGGAGCTTCACCTTTGTTTATATTATGTTATTGTTATATGTATGTGTGTATATGTTGTGTTGAATGTTGTTGTTTCTTTGAAATGCTTGTTGGGTATGGGTAGAATGCCTAAGTTGGGAGTGGGAGGAGACTATGGGGAGGGTTATTTGAGGGAGGCATAAGAGATCATTTTCTTGAGGAGGGAGTTTGGGTTGGGTGCCCACCTAGTATGAGAAATGCTTGCATTTTCTTCTTGTTCTTACCTTGAGGGAGCCATAAGAGTTGAGGGAGGCATAAGAGTGGATGGAGGGATAAGGGGTACTTGAGGGAGGCATAAGAGTTGTTAGGGGTATTGTGTTTTGCATTGGAGGCCTTTTAGGTGGCACCCATTCCCATTGGGAGGCATAAGTGGCCTCCCCATAGGTCTTACTCTTTTTGGCTTTCTTGATAAGCCTTGTGATCTTGTTGTTTTGTTGTTTTCTTCTTGTTGAGTTGTTGTTTGTTTTGTATGTAAATGGAATGAATGTGAAATTATTTGTCAAGTATTGTGGAAGCTAGTAGTTGCCATGAGTTGAGATCTTCTCCTATTGTAATGTGGTTGGGGCTCGGGGGCCAATGGAGAGGATGGCTTCTCCTCTCCATTGGGTATCTTGGTTGGGTGGAGAGCGTTGCCTCTCCCCTTATTTTGTTGTGAATCAAGAAAACTTTTGGAGGAGCTATCCTGTTGGTGTTTGGAGCATTGGAGTCTTGTTGATGACCATGTGAAACTTCCTTGTATTTTACCCACTTAGAGTGGAAGAAATTATAATAATGTATTCATTCTTGCATTTATATTTTGCATAACTTCCCACATCAATTGGAGGACATTGTATTTATATTGTAAAGAAACTTATTGTATTCCTTTGTGTCTATGGAAGTGTATTATATATTGAAAGGAAAGAAGAAAAATTTGTGAGAATTAGTTTTGAAATGGGAAAGAAGTTTAGTATCCTTGTTTGAAAGTTATGATGTATGTGGAAAGGAAATTTTTTATAGAGGAAATATTTCATTCCATTGAAGTTGATTTGTTCCCACAAAAATATGTTGTTCTTGTTCTAAATATACTATTGGAAATGTTGTTGTAAACACTCTCTTGTGAAATTTTGGAAACTTATATTAAGAAATATTACATTTCATTGTGTTACTTGAAAGGCATGTATTGCAAAAGTTAGTTTCCTTATTGTTGATAGAAAGGAACTTAAAATACAATTGCTTTTTAATTTGGTCAATAAAGTAGTCTAATTGCTAAATTGTAGCATGTAATTCTCATTTGGGACTTATTGCAAGTTATTACAACATTGCTAAGGGAAAGGAAATGTACTCTCTTACCTTCTACATTTTTTTATTTTTTTAACAAATTATTAAGATAACAAAATGATAATGTAAGTAAGTTATATTCCCTTTACCACTTTTGATAATAATATCAATATTTAAAATATTATTAATAATAAAATATTTTAGTATTAGAGGGAATATTTTAATATAAAAACATATTAAAATATTTTAGTATATATATATATATATATATATAGAATAAAATACACATAAATATATATTTTAGGTAGAATAAAGTTTAAGTGAAATTATATATATTAAATAGAGTAAAATTTAAATAATGTTAAAATTTTCAAATAAAATAAAAGTGGTAAAAAGGCTTTAAAAAGCCACGGCATACTTGTTTTTTTTAAGGCTTTAACTAAGTGGAAATGGTGGGAGGGGTGGGGTCGGCTACCCCACCCCATAATATTTTAACATTTGTTTTAATTTTATTTTGCCCATCCAATTTTATCTTACCCTACATTATACAGCCCCCTTACCTTTTTAAAACCCTACGCACTGTGTAATGTGGCGCGGCCAGTTTTCGCGCGCATATATATATATACACGCACGCATATATATATATATATATATATATTATATATATATTATATATATATATATATTATATTATTATTTCATTTTTTTTAAAATCCATTATATATATACACACACACATGTACATATAAGAACTATATTTCTAGTTTCTTTTATTATTATTTCGGTTTTGTAATATTGGAAAATAATTAGAATAATAAAAAAAAAGGAAATACATATATGTTACACTACCCAAATGAAGATGCAAACCAAATAAAACCATGTATCAAAATGGGCAAAACCCACAACTCCTTTTGGACAAATCAAAGAAAACTAAGCTAAATAAATTAAATAAATGCTTTTAAAACCCTAGGAGAGGGTGTAAAAAATAAAAAAATAAAGTAAAATAAAATATTGGAGCTTGCAATGTCTACCCAAAAGCTTGGGATGGTCTCCAATGGCCTCTCTTCCTCCTCCTCAACCTGCAAAACAAATGGAAAGAAAATGAATCAAATGAGATGAGAAAGAAGCTTTCATAAGGATGCTTTAGGGTTAGATTGTCTATTTCCAAATCAATGGTCAAAATTTAATCCATCCAAGGGATGAGATTCATCCCTACAAAAAGTAGGTGGAGAGTGGGTGAGTGGAAATTACCCCTTTTTATTTAAATGTCTTAATTTTAAAACATGAGTTGACTTTTAAGGGGTCACTTTATGGGGTAAGGGAATGTTTATTCTAACCCCATGTAAAATGGACCTTGTTATTCATTTATTTGTGGAATACTTAACTATAGTAGGAATTTAATTGTTTATTAAATTAACACTTAGAGTGAACTAAACCTTGGTTGGACTAAATCTACTTATTTGTTTTAATGCGGACCTAATAATCAGTTAAAATGGGAAGTTATTAATTATTAGATATCATTGACCTTGAAACATTATCGTGACAATTGTAGTTTCGAGCCTGTATGCGGGCACACTTTTCAAAAAAATAAAAATTATTCCATAATTTTTCTAACTAAACCTAGGTTGTTCTTGAGTCTCTTGCGGCAATGTAAAAGTCTGTCAATCCATCCATATTAAGCAGAATGCCTTTGAAAAGTATAAATATAAGGGTATAGCTTATTGTTGTTTCAAACAAAAAAATCAGAAATAATTGCTGAAATTTTTTAATCTTCTGGTAATCAAAACCGGAAAACTTTTAAAAATCATTGGAAATATCTTTTTACAATGAATAAGGTAATTGTACAAACAATCCTTTGTGTGCTTGTATAGGGTTGTCTCATACACCAGATTGATGTTTTGCTTGGCAGTGTGCTTGTATAGTGCTATTGTTTAAAGATGGCATTCGTTAAATGATTAATCTTATTGGTGTTAGTGTTCACCATTAAAGTTATTTCCACAAGTTTTGAATCATTGTTTTTGCACAGGGTTCTCTTTTTTAAAATGTGTAAATGTTTAAATGTGGTAATTTGCATTGACCAACTAGATCCCGAACCTAGAATCTCTTGATTTTCCATCTATGCTCAACAATTTAGCTATTTTTCATCTGTGCTGTCAGGAGTGTAAATTGTTTTCAACACACTCCTCAAGCCACACTTCCGAGTTTGGGCCTGGAGTTCTTAGTCTGGCTCCAATACCATGATTTACTCCTTTTTGTGGCTCAAGTGTGGATTGTTTCCAACTAAATCATTATTCTTTGTACTGTAAATTGTTTGAACCTTGATTCATTATCTTGAATTGAAGATTTTATGTACCCCAAATAAGTCCTCATTGATCCTCGTTAGGTTGTTTTTTTAATTTTCTTAAAGTAGAAATTAGTTTTTATTTGGTTGTTCAGGTTCGAAAATAAAATTTCTTAACTTTGTTTTATCGACTTAATCTCGGATTTAAAGAACAAGGCATTTTATCCACTTGAATTAAGATTTCATGTACCAGGTCGTCTCAGCTACCATACTAGGCAACTAAATCTTTAGCAATAGCTGGGTTTTCATCTCTATTTTTTGGCAGAGGAAGGTGGGTTTTATTTTTAATATGAAGCCATATTAGATGATTCTTGGCACGAGTATCATGTTCTAACATAAATCCTTGTAGTTTTGGTTAATTTTCTTGAGTTAAGATTTCATGTGCTAGGATGTCACTGCGTTTATTTAAGGTTACACAACCGACTTTATATGGGTTCTTTATTTTATTTGTAGTAGAAGCTATGAAGAAGTAGGAGGATGTTTTGAACCTCCTAAGAGATGTCATTCTCCTCATGATTTTGGGGAATCTGAGGAGCTCAACAGACAGGAAGTCATGGTCAATGGTTTGCAAGTAGTTTTATTGTCTGGAGGCCCTTTGCAAGGAGAGATTACAGCTCTTGAGAGGGAAATGGTTAGCTAGGATTCTGCAGAGATATGGGAACCTCCAGCACTTGATTTTTCTTTGTACTCTCAGGTCACCAACCAATGCCTGGAAAAGGTGGCCAGGTTAATAGGGCAACATTTACGTTCTAAAGATCTTTCCAAACAGGGTAGTTTTAGTCACATTGGCTTGTCTATACTGGCCAAAAAATAAATTGTGAGAACTTAGTGGAAGTTGATCTTTCTAATTGTAGCAGAATTGGGGATAAAGAGGCCGATGCTATTTCTCAGGCCAAGAATCTGCAGTCACTAAAAATGATGAAGTGCCAGCTAATTTCTGACTTGGGTTTGGTTTGCATTGTCGGCTGAGGTGCAGTAAAATCCATCACTTGAATGATTGAATCTCAAATGGTGTGTTGAGATTTCTGATTTGGGCATTGAGCTCGTTGCTGTCAAGTGCAGAGACCTTCAGTTTCTCGATATTTCTTAGTTAAAGGTATTTGCATTTCTTTGCAGTCTTTATATTTCTTCATGGAGGCTAGTTAAATAACAACCTTTTATTTTTCAAGGTCATTTGTCTGATATCCTCATCTGCTACAAAACATGGTTGAATATTTTTATGGTAATTGGATAACAAAATATAAGTAATCCATTAATCTGCTAGCTTATTACAATCAAATGGAATAATGCGATTTGGTAAAAGTAATGCATTAAAACACAAGTTATAAATTGTTCTCATATGTATGATAAACAAGGCCAGTCACAGGAGATGGCGAGTTTCACCATCTTGACGCATTTTCCTTCCATCATAAATTGTAACAATTTCTCTTGTTTGATCAAATAGATCGAGATTCTTATGATTAGTGAGCATGCATCTATAAATGAGCGATATGGAGGATACATTGACATTGTAGTTTGAGGTGGCAGAACCTCACTCCTCAAGTTTGTGATCATTTCAGGGATACTCTTAATCTAGTGCAATGTGTTGCAGATAACAAACAGATGTATAGGTTCCATAACACAGCTCGTCTACCCAAAGACCTTGATACTGGTTGGGTGTCTCTCTGTGGATGATGAAGGCCTTGACATTCTTACAGATGGCTGCAAATCATTACAGGTACGTAGGAAGTTATTGACTTGATATTAGAAGTGTCTGCTTTACATTCCAAAAACTCGCAAATTGTATGCAACGATTTTTCTATTGGATTTTAAAGCTTACCAAATGAACTTAGAATAACAGGTTAGATAATGCAATAGCTATGAAGGCTGATGGTAGTGGGTTTTCTTTTTTGCACATTTTTTAATCTAATTTTGTAACTGATACAGAGTAGCTTGTTCACATCGTCATTGACACTTCAATACTGGATTATAGTTGGGATTTTGTAGAATTTCTATTATAAGTGTGATATGTAGATGATTCTCTGTTTACAGAGCCGTGATGTTTCAAAGTGTCAGAATGTGAGTTGCTCTGGTATAATTTCCCTTACGAGTGGATCAATCACCTTGCAACAACTTATCTTGGCCTATTGTGTTCTAGTTAGTAATATGACACCAAGCTAACGATGACGGGACAACTCTTTTAACTTTGAACAAATGATTTCAATTATTGAACCATATGATATCTCAATAAGCATCTATGTGTTTGATGAGCAGCAGGTCAGAAGTGCTCTTTTTGCAAGTTTACAAAAATTTGAAATTCTACGGTTGATTAAATTTGATGGCTGTGAAATTTCTTGCTCAGGGCTGGAGTCTATTGGAAAGAGCTGCAAGTCTTTGCAGGAACTGAGCTTAAGTAAGTGTAGCAGTGTAATGGATGAAGGAATCTCTGTACTTGTGGCCGGTTGCAGAGACTTGAAAATCATGGACCTCACCTACTGCCCAAATTTCACAGATGTTATTGTTTCAGCAATTGCAACGTTTTGTAGATATATTTCATGTCTTAAGATGGCATCATGTAGCTTGGTCACCGAAACAAGCTTGACCAAAGAAAGAAAGAAAGACAGAAAGAAATTAACAGATTCACATAAAGCTGCCACAATCTGAATAGTATGTCCATTCTGCCATGACCTTAGTCTGGAAAATAGTAACTTGGCGAGCCAATTCCGGACATGGATATGGTTTAGCTAATGCGCTCTCTAATTATATTTACCTCTAATTTATTAAGCTTTTTCATTTTCTAGACCAACATCTATGACCTACATAAGTGATTTCTTTGTTTATCAAATTCCAATGTCAGTGAGCTCTTATTTGGTCGGAGGCTTCTACGATGCAGGTGAAAATGTTAAATTTGGTGGGAGGCTGAGCTGAAGGTCGTTTATTTTCTTATTCAGCTGGGCTTATCTATTGGCAGAAGAGGAACAATATGCATTTTGTGATAAGAGCCTCATTTCTCCTCATGGTCATTTTGTCAAATAGTTGTTGACAGGACTATACCCTTTGTCATAAAGTCCTAGCCTGGTCCTGAAACCATCCTTGAAAACTACAAGAGGCCTGCATTTTCCCAAAATTCCAATCATATAACTTCTTATTTTAAAAAAAACGCAAAGATTCGTGGGTTTTGTTTTAATTTTTTTGGGTGTGGAGGATATTCACCTTCTGATGTTGACGGGGCCTTCACCAGGAGAGCCAGCGCCTCCTCTGATACAAGTGACCACACACTTAGTTGTACAGGACTCTGCTTTCTTGGATTTTGGCTTTTGAATCCTCAGACCTTTATCTGCGCCTGCAATTTCAGTTTCATTATTAGAAAGCCCTGAAACTATTTGAACATGAAATTGCCTGATTTAAATCTGCATGCCTGATAGAGTCTGTGGGATGTCTGAAAATGCATCGTCTAAGACAGAGGAGACAGAAACATTGGTGGCGATTATGAGGGTAACCAGAGCAGAGGCGAGTCTGTGGGGAATCAAACGTTGAACCCATCGTTTACTGCCCCTGAGGGAATGTGAAGGTAGAAATGGTTGTGGGTGCTTCCAATGTGCAGTGGAAGACCGAAAGACGCATGGCTCAGACTTCGGATAAGAAGAGGAGGCAGTGACTGTAGATGTTTTCTGCTTTCCCTATTATGGTGGATGCAGGTGCGCACAACAGCAGCGGTGATAGAAAATACCTGAAGCAGATGTCAAAATGTAAAGGGGCAAATAAAACTTTAATAAAAGCGGTCGTATCTGTGCGCAGAGGAAGGAAGGAGTTCCGGCAATGAGGAATTAACATTCCACCAATCAAATTAAACATTTGCATATGCACTACCAATTATTTCCAAAAAAATTTACACAAACATTAGCTTTTACATGTTTAACACGCAGTCCAAAGCAAATTAATAGCATAAGGCGAATACTATAGTATCCTACGTGGCAGGTACTAATATGTATTATCAATACACTGATATCCATTTTTATTAGGTGTACATATATATATATATACCAAACTTGTATGTGTTTTAA